>CM054129.1:11078022-11114757 GCA_028751855.1 Ambrosia trifida
CCACTTAGTGATGTTCCTATTGCTAAGTTTGGTAAACCAGAAAGCAATGAAATGAGCAACCATGTTAAATCTGAAAATAACAACTCTGACATTGTCGATGCTAACAAAGCTTCAACAAAATTGAATTCTTCATTAGGATTAATTGAATCTATGTTGTCTAAAATCATTGCAAAATCTATCAACTCTGAAAGCTCTTCAAGTTCGTCAACTGAGTCAGAAACATTAGATGGATCTGACTCTGAAAACGTGTTTGATTCAAAAACTTTCGGGACAGGAACATTAAAGGAAGTAACTACTGAATTTAAATGTGTGAATAATTCTGATACTTCTACTTCATGTGTAGAAACAGTTTTAGTTGAAGAATGGACTAAAGGAGATGAAGAATATTTTAAAAGTGATGCTTGTGTAGGCTCTGTTCTTAATAGCAATGAACCTACCTCAACTGCTTTTGCTAAAACTGATAATGGTTGTTTGAAAACTTCAAATTTGTCAAGTAATGCATGTCCTTATGTGTAACGACCCAGGTGGCGCAGCGGATTAGCGTTAACAGGTTTAATTGTAATGATTACATTAAACTGAATTTCAATACTAATGAAATACATAAAATGTAGCCATAGCATCCTCTTCTTATCCAGATCTTCCATTCGTCAACTATCTCTTTAATAATCTTGTATAAATACCTGACCACATGCTTAAAGTACGTTAGTATTTTCATACTAGTGAGACATGCCGAGATTTTAGACATACTAATAATAATAACTCAAGTTTAACAAACATACAACTCTTTCTATATGGTTCGGTCATTCTAAGGTGGAATATATTATCGATGGAACACCATACAAATGCTTATTGTGGTTCCAAACCTCTGCTTGGTTCGGAAAAATATATTACCGTAATACCGAAGGGATCCATTCTACGTGATTTCTATTCGACCGAATTATAACATGATCATGATTCGATGATATTCTATTAACAACTCGATAACACTTTTATAATATAACCATATAAAATACTTTGATAACGACTAGACAGCATGTAATCAGCCCCAAAAGCTTTATAAATAAAAAGGGGAAGGTCATGTACTCACCTTATTTATATTCTTCTGATTCTGTAGTCTATTCACTATCAGTATATTCCAAGATATATGGTACCTATTATATTTAATAACATTAGCGCGTGCAAGGCTTGTGCACGTGATAACACCGGGGACAATCCTTTATATTTTAATACTTTGTACTCTTTTGCATATAAATATATATATTTGTTACTCGATTTATTATCGTTATTCTGTTTAATATTGTCGGGTCAATATTTATCGTCCCACACGTCTCACGTTTATAATAATAATAATAATAATAATAATAATAATAATAATAATAAAAATAATAATAATAATAACTATAATAATAAATCTAACCTTTAGTGGGTTCGGTTTGTGTAAACGGGTTCCACCCGGTGAACCAAGATAACCGGTTTCAACATCTTGTCAACATGAATGGTGACTGAATCTGAATCTGGTCTTTCTCGAGTATGGAACGGGTTCGGACCCGGGTTTGTAAACGGTCGGAAGGGAGGCTCGAAGTGGTTTCGGGTTGTGGAACATAGGTGGTGACTGGTCGACGGGGAGGACCCATCTGGAGAAGGTTACCGGTAACAGTGACTGTATTAATGATGGTTATGGTGTTTAGTGCGAGTGCCGGCGAGCCGAACCCAACCGGAGAAGATGACCGGAAAGGCGGCCGGTACCGGTGGTGCCCTCCCTCTCTCTCATGCTTTCACTCTTAGCTCTCACTCTCATCATACCTTTCTTTCTTTCTGTTTGTTTGTAGGTTCTCCATGAATGATGGGTATATATTATTAAGATAGTGTATGTATTCCGAATGAGGTGTCATGAATGTTATATATATATATATATAGTAAATGGGTACATGCATGATGAAAATAGATAGGTGATTGTACGATCAAGCTTTGGACAGATGCATGAATCATATGTATATGTAATGGATAAAGGTAATGATGATATGATGATGAGGAGGATGGACACATGGTTTGCATAGGTAAGTGGATGAATAATGTTGTGACGAATGGTGGACAGGTGCATTGGATTTGTGAGTGCATGAATGTAGAAGGTGAGGCATGCGTGAGTTTTAAGCTCTCACCATGAGCTGGTCCAAATTAACATGCATGCAAATTAACATGCATGCATGTTATGTGTCATGTGTTGTGCTGTCCAACTTTCTCAGAAAGTTAAGAAAAGAACCATTGAACCTTTCTTTTAGATAAGTCAACATGTGTTTTGACCAATCTTTCTAAAGGAAGTCTTATGTAGTGTGGTGTTTCTATTATAATAATTATTTACCTAAATAATTAATAATCTTTTATTAGTGGTTAATTAATCAAGGATTTAATATAATTTTGGACACGTAATAGCGGGGTGTTACATTATGTGCCAAAGTTTTTCTTGAAAACAACAGTAAATGGCACAACTGAGAAATATGTGCCACCAAAACTTGTTTTACAAAATGAAAAATGTTTTCAGAAAAATAGATAACATATTTGTTCTAACTCTCATAAACATATTCAGGTAACACAAAGAAGGGCACAGAAACAACCAATTGCACAAAGAAAATTTTGTCCTCATGAATCAGCAAGAACTGCAAGTGCTAACAGGTCAAAGAGTGGTGCATTTTCTAAACAAAACAGAAAGATTGAGGACAATTTGAGCAAATCATCTAATAGATCTTATCATTCGCATATATCATCTTCTGTTGGATCAAATGAACTAGGATATGCTCCTTACGTGAAGAAGCAGACGTGTTACAATTGTGGAATTCCTAGTCACATTGCTCGAAATTGCACACATCGTCCTTATGTGCCTTACTATAGACAACATCAGATGGTTACACCTAGGGATAATTATTATTCTAAGTCGATGAAGGTTTCCCAACCTAAGACAAAGAAAAATGTGAACCCAAAGGCTAAACCATCTGATGGTGACTGGATTGCTGCTAAGAACAAACGAAAGGTTGTCAAAGAACAAAAACAGATTTCCAAATCTAAACAACCTGAAAAACCTTAGGTTACTACTTCAAAAGTAACAAAACCGTTTGTTAAACCTAAACAACTTTGGAAACCAAAAGCAACAACAATTCCAAATTTAAAGGACATGTGTTTGAAAGAAGTGTCTTACATTGATGCTTCTGGACTGCCCAGGACCGCTATGGCCTGGGCACCGATGTCTAACTAATCTCCTTATTCATGCAGGGACAACCAAGGAGGAATATCGACAACCATTGGTGTGTTGATAATGGTTGTTCTGAGCAGTTGATCGGCAACATATCTATGTTACATTATATTAAATCTTTTAACACATGGTATGTTTCCTTTGAAAGAGTTAAAGTAGGTAAGGTCAACTTGGCAGGTAATTTTAAATTTGATGCACAAATTTTAAAAATGATTTATTGGTCGTTACTTTGAGAATGGTTATAGAAAAAAACAAAAAGATTTTTCTTATTTTTAGATAAATTTTATACATAAAGTTTATTCTCTCGTTATTTATGCACAAAATTTAGGGGGAGAAGGGAGATAATCAAGGAAAAATACAAAAATAGTGTTTCATTTGAGTTATGTACAAAATTTAGGGGGAGATGGGAGAGAAAATAAGAAAAATACAAAAACACGTCACTTGGAAAAATACAAAAAGAGTTTTTGTTGTATCACTTGTGAAAAAAGGCGTACACACGTAAGAACAGTATTGAAATGGTTAGGCTCTAGGGTGATGTGTCGGTAGGCTTGGTCCTAACGACTGGAAAATTGATTGATCTAGTGACATACTTAAAGATATCATATGGCCTCAGTAGGAAACGTCACTTGAAATTGGTACATTTTTTATTTGAATGCTTGTGTGACGTCCCGATACACACTGTGTTCCAGGTCTGAAACCTTTTTCTGAAAAACTCATATATCTCCTTTGTTTTGTGTAAGCAAAGACCTGGGGATGCTAGGCAATGTCAGCTTTTGCTGCATCCAGATATATGCTGACCTAGCTGTACATTGTCGCGTTATAGATCAAAAACACCAAAATAGGCCAATGAGCCTAAAAAGATGCCAATGAGCACACCAAAAGAGGCCCTCTAGAGCCTAAAACACCAAAACCTGTATCATTTGAGAAATAAAATTGATTTGTATATTATATCACTCTATTTCTTAATGATCTATTCTTTTCTCTTCTCAACCAAATCCTAGTTAAGGTTTCAGAATTCTAGAACAGACACCGTGAAAATATGTGGTAGGGAAACTGCTTGCATGATAGAGTGTACTGCATATAATTCTACGATTTGATTGTGACTTGCTTGAGTGTCCATAATTAATACACCAAAACATGATAAATTAATCACGGACAATCAAATAAGAAGGTCTAAGGCAATAAGTTTAAGTGGACGAATATACTGGCAATTGCTCGGACCAACTAGAGTAGATCCGTGTTGATAAGTGTCCCTGAGTCTAAATCACAGTAATTCAATCCCCCGAAAAAAAAGTGTAGTTATTTTTTATTTCAATTTCTTTTTCATTTATTTTGATTCTTATTGTTTGGCTTTTGAGTTTAATTTTATTTTAGTTTTATAAAATCAACCATTCTTGAATATTTGACCTATCATCCACAGTGAAAGAAATCCGAATTTTTGAAATTTTCGTGTGGAAGAACTAGGTGTTATGATACTGGATCCTCTGTTATATTTAGATGTTTGCTTACAAAGTTATGAGAATGTGCAGAATTTGATCTGAATCAAGAAACAGGGGTTGATGAAGAATGATTTCCAGTTGCTGACAAGCATGAAGCATCGTGATGAGAAGATGTACCCGAGGCAGAAGAACTTGATGTAATTGCATGTTCTGACAATGAAAGTACACATGCAGAAGTACATGTGATCCTTCTTGAAGACAATGATTGGAAAAGAAAGGGATATGAGAATCCTCCTCTCACATCTTCTTTAGCAAATGATCAAGCGAATGCTGATGATGATTCAAGTGTGAATTTTATTCCCATAGAAGAAGAAAAAGCCCGAGTTTGAGAGTACATAAAAGAAGGCTTTCAACAAAACAAAACCAACAACCCAACAACAATCTAAGGAGAGATCACAACGCTAAATTCAAGTTATGAAGACCATTTGATAGCATCAGTCTAGGGGGAGATTGTTGGGTCTATAATAATGAGATTGACGCTATCAAATAAATATTGGTGATCCATATTGGTGTTTTACTATTTAGGACCGAGAACACTTAGGTTCTCGATTATTTAAGGTGTTTGGGCTGAGAACTCATAAGTTCTTAGCTGGGCTTGGGCATAAGTTCTTAGTTGGGCTTGGGCTAGGCCATGTGAGCCAGTGTGGGATACCTAGTATATAAATTAAGGTTTTGCTCATTTGTTAGGTTAGCGGTTTGGTTTTTATCAAAGAACCCTATTGTATCAGACGGTTCTAGAAATCGTATGCAATAGAGAAGTTTAATCATTATTTCATCTTATTCATGAACCATATTAATCATTGATTTCGCCTTTGATTAATATCACTTGATATTAGGTGTTATTTGGGACTTACACAAACATGGCACCTTCATCTCACAGATAACACTCCTTCCAACACATGATCTTTACCTTATTTGGAACAACAAACAACAACCACCTCTTCTTCCTTTGTGATCTCGACCAAAAGCAACCCAACACAAGAGCATCAATGACAAACTTTACTTATACCCATTTAGGCCTTATTTGATGACACAACAATTCCCAAGATATGATCACAACTCAAGAATGATGGATCCCCTTGTAGGTATACTCGGCCGACACCAAACAAAACCACCAAATTCATGTGTCTCTTTAATTATACATAACCAAATCTTACACCAAATTGGCATGACAATACTTACCAAAGATGAGGGATTTCCTTATATAACTAAAACCAACATTCTACTTCTTTTTCTTCCCATGATCGGGCCGATAAGGACACCACACACACATCCATCGATTAACTTTGTCATGCATGGCACAAAGAGACAAACACTTCAACTTACACCATTATAGGCCTTGATGGACAACCAAGACTCTCCTAGACTTGACATAACCCAAAAATGGATGATGATCTTCCTTGTCTTCATGCTCGCCCGAACCCCAAGACTCCCACAATCACTTGTCAACTTCAACAATGTCAACTAATTATACTAGTTTAGTGTCTACCCTTCAAACTCCAAAGATCCATGCATTAGACTTGCCATCTTATAGGCTATATTTAGTGTCTACCCTTCAAACTCCAAAGATCCATGCATTAGACTTGCCATCTTATAGGCTATATAACGAGGTTTGTGGCCTTGCTTTGAACATTCACACCCTACCCACAAACTCACAATCAAGACACACTTCTTGTCTTTCCTTTCGCCACCCCTCGGCCGCTTATAACCCACACAAAACCATAGTCATTTTTCCTTCTACAAGACATAGTGACCCAAGGTTCGAGGCTAGACAATCTTGGATTAGGAGCCGTAGAAGTTTAAGCAATCGGAATCATCTCCATTTCGGCTAGGTACCAATAACTAACCATAAGTTCTCTTTGATTCTTAACCAATCGGCCCATGTTCTTATGCACCCTACCCATGACCCATGTCCTACACTAATCGGCCAGTAAACATGTTAGAACTAGTGTTGTAACCCAAAACGAGTAATATGATAGCTTGATTCCTAAGTTCATCTTGTGTTAATACATATACATGCATATATGCATATACACCACCTACTTTGTGTTACAACTTACAATCAACTAGTGTGATGGATCCACTATACCCGAAGCCTATTTATGCATATGGCATTAATCGGATAACAAGAACTTGGTGTTTTCAAAACTCAAAACAAAACATATGCATATAAAGCCGAACCTACCTTGCATTTATAGATATTCATACATGATTTCAAAGGGACTACACCTACACTCACCCATGATCACTCTTTTACAGATAAATTGATAGAAGTGAGCCGGCTATGTTGTGTCAAATAATCAGATTTAAACCAATGTATTATGTCAAAGTTTCGGATATTCTTACTACATATGTTAAAATGGTTATAACGTGTGTTAATCATACCTTTAACATTATAATATAGGAACATATGTTAAAACACTTGTAATTCCAAGAAAACTCCACACATGTTAGATTGGGAAATATTCCATAACCCATGATGACGTGTGGGGCCCGTTTTGTTAACAATAGATATGTTTTTACAATAAAATGCATGGAATTCACGAAACCGTACACTTTACAAAGTACACATGAAATACATAGTAATTGTCATGTGCACAAGCAATGGCCCACATGTACAAGACACAAGGGTCCACAAGTCGGGTGAACAACTTGTATGGTAAACAACAAGAACGTACAACTTACTATGTCCTTGATAATCATAGGGTACCATTTGTTGGGACAGTAGTTATTCCACTTTTCTGCTTCACTAGACTTTGTTTTCGGTCATCATGTGAGTTCCACGGCTCCGTTTTACTATTTTTACCTTTTTGGGGGATAAACATGCTACGTTTCTAGTACATTACTTTTGGGTGAATGTCTATCATGACTACCATGTGAAACATGAGATATTTAATTCATGAGCTCAAAAGTCCTCGTACTTACATTTACACTGTAACCATTAGCTAACAACAACCATGGAACATTTAAATAGATCTATTGGGTTGACACCCCCACTCTTGGTTAGTCGCTCTAACCGGTCACATACAAAAGAGTGTTAGTATTCTGCTATATATACGTTGTCTTTATTGTACAACGCGCGAGGCACAACAGTCAAGAGGTTTGGTTATGGTACTCATGGCTGGCACAGCAATCATTAGCTTAGCTAGCTAGCTTTGATTGGTCATACACAAATTTCACAAACACATTACATAGTACCTTAAAACCTGTGAACTCACCGAAATAATGTTGACAAATCTTTTATGCATGTGTTTCAGGTAATTGACCATGGAGTACGGGAACTTGAGAGAGAGGTTTGAGTTCACATCCGGTGGTACCATCACCATCACAAGCCAAGACTTAATAACATTTATCATGTAATGTTTTTAACTTTCGGTCTGGTGTTTTCAGACAATTTTACATTTATTTTAATTATGTAAGACTTGATTTCCAATGGATGGTATGAACTTTATTTATATCTTATGTGTTGCTCGAACCTTGTGCTTGAAAACCTTTCGAATCACATCCCCGTGTTTTCGCCTTGGCGGGGTGTGACAATTTCTTTGTAACATGAACTTGAATCTTAGCAATGCTTGTAATATATCTTAGTTAGATTTATCAAAAAAAAAAAAAATCCTTGTATTCTTGTTATGAAAATGTACTTTTAGTTTATACAAATATTCCAAGTGTTGTTATACCAAAACTTATGTTTTTATCCTTGTAGACATGCTCTTATGTTTATTCATTCTTCAAAAACAATCTTCACATAGTTAGGTTTACTATTATGTTTACATGCATGAAATCCTTGTAAATCAATATATGTAGGTTCAAACCTATGATGCGAAAATACTTTTGTACATATAAGAGAAAACCAAGACTTATGCTACATTAGTATCCTAATGTGTATGTTAAAAGATCAAAGTTATATCATGTTACTTATGCTTGAATTTAGATGTTACTTATAACTATTGTTTTTATTTATAACAAGTGTTCATGTTTTCTTGAGTGCTTTAAAGAAATAAATAGAAAATCTAGGGGATACCTCGAATACTAAGTAAAACAAGCGTGACCTTCTCTTCTTAAGCTCCTTGTCACGTGTATAAGCAAATGTGAGATTGTTTCTAAGTGTTTCGGCGGTGGAGAGTGTTGTAGGGGCTGTTATTGTGTCGTGGGTGTTGTAGGGCAAGTAAGGGCTGTTAGCGGTTGGTTAGAGGGTCGAAGGAGGGCTATTATAGGCTATTTTGATGTGATGAAGTGTCGTGGGATTGAGAGGAGGGCTGGTCTTGGTTGTTGGTTTCCAAAACAAAGAGGAGGAGGTAGGGTTGGGGATTGCCGTGAGAAACAAGAGGAGATGGAGAGAAGAGATTTGAGGGTGTTGGGGTGAGTTTTGAAGTGGGGAGATGCAAAGCTTATATAGGTGATCTTATGGCAAGTCAAAGGTGGTAGAATGTTGTTCTTGATTAAAGCTAATTATCCATTTAAGTGTAAGGGTTTTGAGAAGAGCAAGGATAGCGACATATCTATGGCAAGTGAAAGGGACTTGTTAGTAAAATTGGATCTTCGTAGGCTTGTGTGTTAAAGGTTTGGGAATTGCTGGCTTGCATGGAATTTAAAACGTGTGTGTGTGTGTGTATAAGTGGTAGGTCAAAGTGTGAGGAAATATGTGTTTGATTAAAGTCTTGTTTCCCTTTTTGTGCAAACCCTAGAAAAGTGTTTTGACAAGGACATGCCCATGCAAAGGTGAAAGGGGCATGTGCCAGGGAGTTAACTTGGTGATAAGGACATGGGTTTGGTCTTGCATGGGGAATGATTTAGTTTGTGCATACTATATTTTTTACGTGATAGATATTTAGGCTATGAGTTTTGCTTTTGCATCTCCTTGAATGTGCATGTATTTAGGTTTTGAATAATATTGTTTGTGTGTTGAAAACATGTGTTGTTTTGTTATAGATACTTGTACATTGTTTTTGCACTTTGGCCGATTTATGTATGTATTCATAATCCCATGCATTCTTGTACTTGTTGAACCTTATGATATTCATTGTATTTAGGTAGGATTTATTCCACATGATCATTCAAACATTGACACGCACTGATACACTTAATCTAAGCACAAATTGAAATGAAGCAAGTCTAATTAAATGTACGGACTTAACCGGTGACTTTAGCGGGTGTCACACTATGCACAAATAGCTGCCGGTTACAAAATATTCCTATCATTTATTCTTCCAATACATTTACTAACTTTTAATAAAAATACATATCAATTCATAAATACAATTAATTGTGAGGTAGGTTAGTAATTTATGTTTATATTGAAAGAAACTTAAATTAGTTTTCCAAACATAATTAACCAGTTTACTAAATGTTTGGATGATGGTGTCATAAAACACTTTTACCCTCAAACCAGCCGGTCCAAAAAAAAAAAAAAAACCTCAAACCAACCTTATTTAGTGTTGTATCATAAGCATAAAAAATTGTATTCACTTAAATTCTGTAGTCACCCTTCTCAAATGCTTTATAATATAGTATAAATTTAATCAAAATATATACATGTCAATTCATTGAATCCATGACCACCCGTTAAATAAATATTTGGAACAAAAGAATCACCATGCACAAATTGCCGCCGGTTACAAAATATTCCTATCATTTGTTCTTCCAATACATTTACTAACTTTTAATCAAAGTACATAACAATTCATAACTACAACTAATTGTGAGGTAGGTTAGTAATTTATATTTACAGTGAAACGTAAATTAGTTTTTCAACATAATTAACCAGTTACTAAATATTTGGATGATGGTGTTATAAAGACAATTTTACCCTCGAACCAACCTTATTTATTATTGTACCATAAACATAAAACATTGTATTTACTTAAATTTTGTAATCATCCTTCTCATATGCTTTATAATATACTTTAGATTTTTCAATCAATATACACACGACCATCTAAAGCAAAATAACTTTTGATTAACGCTAAAACATATAAATCCTTTGTTCAATTTTTGCTTTAGTGTAATATACAACACGGTTGTGTAACTGTCCCTCTATCTCTCGTTACATCGGTCAAAATGCTAAATACACGCATATTATACAGTTATATATTTAGAACTATGTAAAAAAAACTCGTGTATCATACGAGTTGAATAAATAAAATAGTAAATAGGTAGTAATAAAGATTTAGGAATTATTAAACTACATTTTGAGATAAAATATGAATCTAATTATGTGTAAGTAATATAGGTAATACTAGGTTAGAGTCTCGTGGAGACCCACGGTTCCCTCGAAAGTAAAATGAAAAAAAGTAGGAAAAATAAGAATTGTATTATGCAAGTTGTTTTGGTTACTAAATGTAACACCCCGCCCCTCTCACTATCAATATTGTCCGCTTTGCCCCGATGGGTCGCCTATCCAGAGCTCACGGATTTGTTTTTGGTTGCCCAGTGGAGACTTCCTAGGAGGACGCTTAACTGTGGAGTTCTCCTCTCATCCACTAACATTAAGCCCCAAAACACGTTGGTGATTTAAAAGGCAAGACATTACTTATGAACCAAGGATCTCTCTTGGCCACGGCCGATGTGGGATTTTCCTGGGGTGTCACATTCACCCCCTGTTAGAGTCTCATCATCCCTGATGAGGTATGCACCCACCATCCCGAACGGCACAGGAGTGGCTCTGATACCATCTGTAACACCCAGCCCCTCTCACTACCAATATTGTCCGCTTTGCCCCGATGGGTCGTCCATCCCGAGCTCACGGATTTGTTTTTGGTTTCCGAGTGGAGACTTCCCAGGAGGTCACCCATCCTGGAATTTCCCCCACCTAAGCACGCTTAACTGTGGAGTTCTCCTCTCATCCTCTAACATTAAGCCCCAAAACGCGTTGGTGATTTAAGAGGCAAGACATTACTTATGAACCAAGGATCTCTCCTGGCCACGGCCGATGTGGGATTTTCCTGGGGTGTCACACTAAATGTTTGATAATGCAATATGTGTGAATTTTGATGTTAAATGCAAAATGTTATCTAACAGTTTAATGTAACGAAATGATTGATATATCGACTAAGTAAAGTTTAATTTGACAAAAAATATAAACAAAGAATTGAATAAAATGAATAATATTGTATTTATTCTAATGGATTTATTAGCAACATGAACATTCAAAGTGACTAAATATAGTTTTCATAACATTGAAAATAATAATAAAAAAATTCACTATTCAAACTTTTAAAGCAACATTAATAAACCTAAAATAGAAAACAGAGAAATCAAAATCTTATAAAGTTATTCATAAAGCTTCAAATATTTCTTTATACACAACGTTTGATGTTTTGTTCGTAAGGTTGCCATCTTGATCTACTATTAGTATCTTCAGTCCATCTCGACTTTTGACCCTTGATAGCGCAACATATAACCACTCATGTGATGATTATTTACACTAATCATAACGTGTAAAAGAATAATATTGCATAAGTATAAACATGTTATTATAAAACTAAAATATTATGGTCGGCAAAAAGCAACCTTAAAATAATCAGGTAACGTTTGATTGTTGTATTATTAAACCATAACAATATATCATCTTTTAAATAAGATTGGACAGATCAAAAATATCCGTTTACATATCTTTAGCATGGACAAACATACAAAAAGAAGAGGCTATAACAAACAGTTCACAATTCGTAATACAATTAAATACATCTTTAATTGTGGCAACTATTGGTATGCTATGCTTATTCTTATATCAATGTAACCATACACTTAGTAAATACTAGCAGGAACCTGCGCTTTGCAGCAGAGCTACATGTTGTTTAGTTGTTGCATTTGGTTAATCGCCTCGCTATTGTTTTCTGTTTGATTTGAAGCGCCGTCAAAATGGTGAGGAAAGTAAAGTAAAGTGAAGTGACAATCTATGCCGGTTAGCTTGAGTACCTAACTGATAATATATTACGTGCGAGCCTCTACGTATGTGTCTGGTATGAAATTCGTATATGCGAGTGAGATATTGTAGTGTGAACCCGTGCGTTGCAGCGGAATCGACAATTTACAGCGGTGAGAGTCATCAATGCTCTTTTGGCGAGCGTAATATAACCTGATAAACCTTAAACACCTAATATATTTGTGTATTACGAAAGTTGTAAGAACAAAATACATCAATTATGTAGACATAAAGGCATTTCCTACTTGTTAAACAACCAAAATCATTAACTAATTGTCAATGCAGCCGCCAAAAGTTAAACAACTAAAACCATTTCAACAAAAGTTAAGCTATGAACGATCATCTACTTGTTTGTTATTAAAGCTTTTTTTTATCATATCGAGCATCAATTCTCTTATGAGTCTGTGTGCATCATCCCAGTGGCGTAGCTCTTAAGGGGCGGGGATGGGCGGCCGACCCCCCAAATTTTCACCCAGAAGATCCGATTATATAGTATTCGTATATAAATTTTTTGGTATATACGGTTTCGACCCCCCGAAATTAGTGATTTCCGACCCCCCGGTGACTTCCGACCCCCGAAGTTTTGGGTCAAGCTTTGCTAGTGTATCATCCTTTAAATTTAAAGCCCTTTTATCAACTCTCATGAATAGCAAAGATTCATCTAACACTCGAATTTCTATAAGATAATCTCTTTCTATTCTAACCTTTCTAATAGAAACAAAGTAGTACCAACTTCTAAAATTTTTGCAGGCATGGAGAGGGTTATTTGCAAATCTTAAATCGTCTCACAACTTTTATCAGTAGTTGTACTATTGTAAGACCCTAACCCGTAATCACGCGATTATTGCCTAATCTTACGGGTTTGGACCTTAACTAAAAACCACTCCCGATTAAAACTTTGAAATTATGAAAACCCAACTTAATGAATCCCATACACGTTTAGTTCCAATAAATTTTTACATCATTGCTACAAAAAGAATGTATTAAAGTTTTTGTTTTTAACGGGAGTTCGTTAGATTCTAGTGCGGAAGCTTGATGAATGTTCGGGCGTGTTCGGTTCTTCTCGCGACTTGATCCTTGCTCCGGGACTTCCTTCACTTGTTTACCTAGCACCATTTCACAAAAATGGTTAGTGGGTTGTCAATGATACATTTAAACTAGTACGGTATTCGTTACACGTTGATACGGAACGAACCAGGCCAAACGGCCCTTTATCAGGAGAACAAACTGCTGCAACTTATGCGCAGCAGCTGTTCGGATCGCTTTTACCCCTTCTAAAACCCAAAATCTGACTTCGACTTTCAAATGAGAATTGTTCTACGCTCCGAGAGCTTTCCAGGCATATAAAGAACACCTCCTAACGATTTTTCTACAATTTTATACGCAATTTTAAAGTTCGTGCTGACGTGCAGGTCAAAGCGCGCGGCCGCTCGGTCTCTGTGAGCGGCCGCTCGAAGCTTCTGATGTGAATTTGGTGATTTTTAAGCATGGGAATCATGTCGCAACCGCATTTGATGATTCCCGAAGCCTAAGTAATGACTCGCCGACTAAATAAACCTTTGTTTGACTGAAATTATAGTCCGGTTTATGTCGCCATGATCCGGTTCTTAGTGTTGAATGTTTATGGCGACTTTTACACAAATCGACCCATTTAGACATTGAACTTAAGCAAAACACCATTCGACCACGCGCAATGCGTATAGTTTATGTTGTCAAGTCATTAGACACTTGATCAACTAAAGTGTTTGTCCGATTTGTTCATTATGACTTTGTTATTAGATTTATCCTTTAGTAAATCTTTATAAATTCCCAAAATGCCCCTCCTAGCCAAATCTTTCGATTTAGCCATTCATGGCGACTCTTCATGATTCAAACCCATTGTTTTGGACTCAATGACTTGTTTAAAAACTTCTAAGTCCATACGGACTTAGCTTTTCATCCTTTCTCAAGTTTTCACTTGTTTTAGTAGATTCTAAGCGCATTAGCGCGCATTAGACACAGTTGTGGAAATAACTTACTTGATTTGCACCCACACCTCATGTGAGTACTTTTATCACCTATGTTGCTTCGCCCGAAGGCGTTTATTCGACTACGGACTTACCGGGTGGTGTTGACCCATTCTCATACCTTGTGCGTATCCTCCACGATTCTTAGCATCAAGCGTGCATGCGCAAATGCATCTACCTGCGTGCTTTCTAAATATACACATTAATTCCTCGGAACTCAAATGGCAATAACTCGCCATTTGACCCGTTTAACTTTATGAATCTTAATGCTTGGAATACAAGCATCAAGTGTTGGATTCACATGGTGAGGACATCATCATTTGACCCGTTTAGACTCCTAGTTCATAATGCTATGTTACCCAAGTTTTTATCTATGGTTCAAGTGACACAAACTTGACCCATTTAACATCATGCTTAACGACTCCATTCAATTGATTCAATTTGGATTAAAACATCATTTCTCCCATATCTTTATTAGTTGACCCGTTTGATGGATTTCACCATTCGGTCACAACTCATTGTTTCAAATATATGTCATAAACCTTGTTTGTTATGAGTTCTTGTGAGGCAACTCATTTAATACATTTCACCCCTCGGGGTTTACCTTTATTACATACATGAGATTTATAACCAATATATATGACACTTAAGCCATGTTATAGACTACTAGTGTAAGTAAAACTTACTTGTATTCATTTCCATTTACTTGCACTTTAGGCTCATACCCGCTTGACCCGTTTTGTTCGTTGATCCATTCCATCCAAGCTTGCACCTAGCTTGACAAGATCAACCTTCACCATACTCATAAGATTAGTTAAGTTAGTCATCATATCTAATAACTAACACATCTCATGAGTTTATTCACACCATTATTTCGTTTTCCCAATTATCATTTGGCTAAACTTTTCATGTATGGTGTGATTCGTCTTTTAAACATGTGTTTCACGTTTTATATGCGGGTAATTCCATGATTACCCAAATCAAGTTATCACCTCAATTTGCAAACAAGACTATTGAGGCATTTCATCAAACACTTGGTGTGCACCCACCAAATTCACTTGATTTTCATGAGTTTAAGTTTATCAAAACATACCCATCTACCTAATAATCATCATATCATGTTATTTAGACTTTTTAGCCTAAATTCCTCATTAAGAAAGCTCCTAAGAGTTAACTAAATCATTAAAAATAAAGGGTTTCAACCTAGAGGTTAAACCCCAATTTTCACATATTAGCATAACCATATGACTAGAATCAAACATACATGTAGAATGTGATTCGTAAGCAAATTAGGTATGATTGAGGTTCCCTAAAGCTAGAGGAACCTCTAACAACTAATAATCTCACGTTTTTATCAAAACCCTAGATTTTTATCAGTCACATAAACTCCCAATTTAGCATCAAGACTTAATTGGAGGTTACCTTAGGGTTTGTTAGGACCTAGATGATGGATTTGCACTTCATGCACTCGAATTTGATCTTCAATGCCTTTGATTCATGCTCAATTGAGGTTTAGAGAAGTGTATATGTTTTGTGTGTGGATATTTCATCTCCTGATGAAAATGTCGATCCACACATACACATGTTTGTTCTATATTAAATCAAGTTTATCAACTTGACCATATTGGCCCTTCAAGTTTACATTTCCATGTTTATTAGATAACTTCACTATCTAGGTTGGTCGGTATCGTTAAGTTTTAGCTCGTTTTTATCCGTTGATTAAAACACCCACCATTAAATTCGTTTCGTTATTTAATCACGCCTAATGGCGTAGTTAGACGAACGAATGGTTTTGGGGTGTTACAAGTCTACCCCCCTTAAAGAGGTTTCGTCCTCGAAACCTTTCTTGTGTTGTTGCTTTGGTTACACCAAAGAACCTTAGTGTCTCTAATCAATTTTTGAGCACCACTCAATCCCTTGACATTCTATAGTCTAACGAGTAGTATTATATACCTATTGTTTGTATCCCTTTACTCGGCTTTCTAACTTTTATTATATGGAAGCCTTAGCTTTCATATTACGACTTGAGTCATCCTATTATTTCGGTTAACTAGGGGCAATATCTACATACTTACCCCCTACCCGACATTTTAGCTACTTATGTTCTTCATAGGTCTTCCCTAGATCCGTAGACTATCCCCGTCTACTATTATCCCGAATGATGTAATGTTTTAAGGGGCCATTCTATCATGCACCTTAGAGCATCTACTGTAATACTCGGTTGTAGCATGCATACACATACATGTCTATGCTTCTATTACTAACAAGTAATTTGTCTTGGTTTCCAAGACTAACCCGACTTTTTAACATAGCCGTTTTCTAGCTTCTTGGATTCACCCCCGAATCCAATCCTTGTTTCTTTTTGGTTTGCTATAATATTATAACAAACCTTGCTTTACACTAACATTTTCCTTTCTTTGGCTAATCCTTACTTTAAGAATTTGCCATTTATTTGGTTTACCCAAGTTCCCGTTTTGCTAACTCGATTGGTGGTCATTGCCCCAACCGACCCGTTTAAAGACTTTTGAGTTTTAGACTTCAAATCGTTTATATATACAGAACGCTTAGTTTCTAAAAGTCCTTTTGATGATTACCGATCTCACTATAAATTGAGGTCGGTTTTCTTTTCATAAACACGGTGTAGATCGGTCATTACAACTCATTGTATCGACTAATCTCCTGTTATCACGGTTTGCATCCGATTGTAATAACTATACAATCCAACCGTTATTATAATTTGCATTAAATTGTACCAACGACACAATCTAATATTATTGCAGTTTACACTTTTTCATCTTTAACCCGAGGGTTGAATGAGTTACTGATTTGTCACGGCCCAAGACCGTTGTTTATGATCATGTTTTTGCACTTTTATTCAACCAAGTTCATGACTTTGATTGAGAGTGCAACTGCCTTGGTCTCTACAACCCGCTCAGGATTGCTTATACCTTGGCTTATTAGTTTATAATTTTGTCACTAACTCGAAAGTCCAGTTGACCCATGGGTTTATCACGGCCCATGTCCGTTGTTTATGATTTATCAACCAAAACCGTAGTTATGATTGATTTACTGAAGCAATACCTCGGCCTCTACGATCCCCACGGGTCGCTTATACCTTGGTTTTTTTTTCCTTGCCTCTTTGTTTATCATGGCCTTCTGGCCATATTTGACTAATCCATGATTGTCCCAACACCTCACACTTACTTAGTCCTTGTTACATAGGTTGTATATGTATCAATTGTAAGAAACCCATAGTATCATACGTTTAACACTTACCTGGCCAGGGTAAGCAATCCGCATATGGTACACATGGACTTGTTATAATTAGTACATCACATCCTATGTAAGCAAGGCTTCAGCTCATGCTTGTGTCCCTTATTTTATTTGGTAAAACCCTTCCTTGATAAATTATTCAATGTTAGGTGTTACCTTCGTCCATTAAGAATAAACGTTGTGTTCTCGTTTTGTAAAGCTTTGTGTGATCACACTCATTGGTATGATCACAACGCCTTTCTAGCATCCTTTGATTTTTAAACGTTAGTTTTGGATGATTACCCCCAACCCGGTCTCGATGTTCAAGTTACGTTTGTGTATTGATTGTTCACTAGTGTGAACAATGCACATTTCCCATTTAGCTTCTTGCGTGCGTATGCAAGTACCATCCCTCATGTGATGCTTGCATACTAATACGCTTAATATAATTTAGAGCATGTACCTGACTGATTAATACTTGCCCTTGTATTCCCTTTTTGCTAAATATCCGTTAATCCGAGTCATTACTTGACTTGGTCCTTAGTGAGCATGTTATCAGTCGTGCTCCCGAACCATCTACCACCTCATTTGGTGATTCATTCGATCCTATCTCGATCGAATAAATGTTCTCATCCCTGTCACATTTACAAAATCAAATAATTAGTAATATGACATTTCAGTATTAGTGTGCATCGTTGCAATAGTAGTGCTAGAATTCTTGTTATACAAGAATGTCGTTGTCCGAATTAAACTTTGGATAGGCCCCATGTCACCTAACCATTTCCTTACCAAGCTTTTGAGATACCGTGTGTATACATAATATCCTTATTGATTACATATAACAATCTCTGATCAAACCGGATTGTTATTGCAGATATTACTTACCGGATTCCTCGATCAAGTCTCGAACCGAACACCCTTCAACACTTCGAGCGCACGGTTTGAGTCTAAGTATCCTTCACGACACTCGGATCCCTCAAACCTATGGCTCTGATACCACTTGTAAGACCCTAACCCGTAATCACGCGATTATTGCCTAATCTTACGGGTTTGGACCTTAACTAAAAACCACTCCCGATTAAAACTTTGAAATTATGAAAACCCAACTTAATGAATCCCATACACGTTTAGTTCCAATAAATTTTTACATCATTGCTACAAAAAGAATGTATTAAAGTTTTTGTTTTTAACGGGAGTTCGTTAGATTCTAGTGCGGAAGCTTGATGAATGTTCGGGCGTGTTCGGTTCTTCTCGCGACTTGATCCTTGCTCCGGGACTTCCTTCACTTGTTTACCTAGCACCATTTCACAAAAATGGTTAGTGGGTTGTCAATGATACATTTAAACTAGTACGGTATTCGTTACACGTTGATACGGAACGAACCAGGCCAAACGGCCCTTTATCAGGAGAACAAACTGCTGCAACTTATGCGCAGCAGCTGTTCGGATCGCTTTTACCCCTTCTAAAACCCAAAATCTGACTTCGACTTTCAAATGAGAATTGTTCTACGCTCCGAGAGCTTTCCAGGCATATAAAGAACACC
Source organism: Ambrosia trifida (assembly GCA_028751855.1). Classification (NCBI taxonomy): domain Eukaryota; kingdom Viridiplantae; phylum Streptophyta; class Magnoliopsida; order Asterales; family Asteraceae; genus Ambrosia; species Ambrosia trifida. The sequence continues at coordinate 11,097,491 of CM054129.1, forward strand.
TCCTAACGATTTTTCTACAATTTTATACGCAATTTTAAAGTTCGTGCTGACGTGCAGGTCAAAGCGCGCGGCCGCTCGGTCTCTGTGAGCGGCCGCTCGAAGCTTCTGATGTGAATTTGGTGATTTTTAAGCATGGGAATCATGTCGCAACCGCATTTGATGATTCCCGAAGCCTAAGTAATGACTCGCCGACTAAATAAACCTTTGTTTGACTGAAATTATAGTCCGGTTTATGTCGCCATGATCCGGTTCTTAGTGTTGAATGTTTATGGCGACTTTTACACAAATCGACCCATTTAGACATTGAACTTAAGCAAAACACCATTCGACCACGCGCAATGCGTATAGTTTATGTTGTCAAGTCATTAGACACTTGATCAACTAAAGTGTTTGTCCGATTTGTTCATTATGACTTTGTTATTAGATTTATCCTTTAGTAAATCTTTATAAATTCCCAAAATGCCCCTCCTAGCCAAATCTTTCGATTTAGCCATTCATGGCGACTCTTCATGATTCAAACCCATTGTTTTGGACTCAATGACTTGTTTAAAAACTTCTAAGTCCATACGGACTTAGCTTTTCATCCTTTCTCAAGTTTTCACTTGTTTTAGTAGATTCTAAGCGCATTAGCGCGCATTAGACACAGTTGTGGAAATAACTTACTTGATTTGCACCCACACCTCATGTGAGTACTTTTATCACCTATGTTGCTTCGCCCGAAGGCGTTTATTCGACTACGGACTTACCGGGTGGTGTTGACCCATTCTCATACCTTGTGCGTATCCTCCACGATTCTTAGCATCAAGCGTGCATGCGCAAATGCATCTACCTGCGTGCTTTCTAAATATACACATTAATTCCTCGGAACTCAAATGGCAATAACTCGCCATTTGACCCGTTTAACTTTATGAATCTTAATGCTTGGAATACAAGCATCAAGTGTTGGATTCACATGGTGAGGACATCATCATTTGACCCGTTTAGACTCCTAGTTCATAATGCTATGTTACCCAAGTTTTTATCTATGGTTCAAGTGACACAAACTTGACCCATTTAACATCATGCTTAACGACTCCATTCAATTGATTCAATTTGGATTAAAACATCATTTCTCCCATATCTTTATTAGTTGACCCGTTTGATGGATTTCACCATTCGGTCACAACTCATTGTTTCAAATATATGTCATAAACCTTGTTTGTTATGAGTTCTTGTGAGGCAACTCATTTAATACATTTCACCCCTCGGGGTTTACCTTTATTACATACATGAGATTTATAACCAATATATATGACACTTAAGCCATGTTATAGACTACTAGTGTAAGTAAAACTTACTTGTATTCATTTCCATTTACTTGCACTTTAGGCTCATACCCGCTTGACCCGTTTTGTTCGTTGATCCATTCCATCCAAGCTTGCACCTAGCTTGACAAGATCAACCTTCACCATACTCATAAGATTAGTTAAGTTAGTCATCATATCTAATAACTAACACATCTCATGAGTTTATTCACACCATTATTTCGTTTTCCCAATTATCATTTGGCTAAACTTTTCATGTATGGTGTGATTCGTCTTTTAAACATGTGTTTCACGTTTTATATGCGGGTAATTCCATGATTACCCAAATCAAGTTATCACCTCAATTTGCAAACAAGACTATTGAGGCATTTCATCAAACACTTGGTGTGCACCCACCAAATTCACTTGATTTTCATGAGTTTAAGTTTATCAAAACATACCCATCTACCTAATAATCATCATATCATGTTATTTAGACTTTTTAGCCTAAATTCCTCATTAAGAAAGCTCCTAAGAGTTAACTAAATCATTAAAAATAAAGGGTTTCAACCTAGAGGTTAAACCCCAATTTTCACATATTAGCATAACCATATGACTAGAATCAAACATACATGTAGAATGTGATTCGTAAGCAAATTAGGTATGATTGAGGTTCCCTAAAGCTAGAGGAACCTCTAACAACTAATAATCTCACGTTTTTATCAAAACCCTAGATTTTTATCAGTCACATAAACTCCCAATTTAGCATCAAGACTTAATTGGAGGTTACCTTAGGGTTTGTTAGGACCTAGATGATGGATTTGCACTTCATGCACTCGAATTTGATCTTCAATGCCTTTGATTCATGCTCAATTGAGGTTTAGAGAAGTGTATATGTTTTGTGTGTGGATATTTCATCTCCTGATGAAAATGTCGATCCACACATACACATGTTTGTTCTATATTAAATCAAGTTTATCAACTTGACCATATTGGCCCTTCAAGTTTACATTTCCATGTTTATTAGATAACTTCACTATCTAGGTTGGTCGGTATCGTTAAGTTTTAGCTCGTTTTTATCCGTTGATTAAAACACCCACCATTAAATTCGTTTCGTTATTTAATCACGCCTAATGGCGTAGTTAGACGAACGAATGGTTTTGGGGTGTTACAACTATGGGTCGGAACAAAGGTGGTTGTGGTTTTGTTGCTGGACTTAGGTCTGCAGGAACGTGGTAAGAAACATAGTGGGTCGAAGGACACAATTTTGGGTCGTGGGGTTTTGGGTCCTTAAAAAGATGTGTTCCGATTAGTTTCAATTTAATTGTTTGATGATGAGTAAATCACATAGAATGGGTTGAATTGAGTGATTAGTTACAAGCTAACAATTAGCCGACCGTTTCTCCTTTCCATGTCGGTTCCCCTTTTCTATGACGATGTGCGGATATATGTGGAAAAGATCAATGACATGTTTCTTTTCTTGTCTTATTAACATTTTATATTTCTATTATTATTATTATTATTATTATTATTATTATTTGTTTATTTTATTTGGATGCGTAAAATATCATATAAATTCTTATATAATTTTTTGTCTTTTTGTGCATTTAAACAATAGAATAGTTATTTAATTGTTGTATTAAATTTGTCTTGCCAATTGAATAAAATTAAAATTTTGCCCATATAGATAAATATGAAATGACTATTATGCCCGTCCAGCACTCATTATATAGTAGTATAGATATATAGCGTAATAGTAAAAAAAGAAAAAAAAATATTATAGCATATTACAAACCAGTAACATTTGTTTACCTCTTGTATTTCTCAAATATCACCAATTTTACTAAGATTTGTGTTATGAAGAAAATCATCTTCATCAGAACAGAACATAGACATGCCATATGGTCGATGACACAATGAAGGATTATCCGCCATTTTCTTACCCAACCTAGTTCATAAAAAATAATTGACGTAAAAAAAAGACTGAATTACAAGTTTTGTCCTTTAACTTTATATCAAATTTCAACGGATGTCCTTTAACTTTAAAATTGATTGGTTTTGTACTTTATGTATTAAAATCTTGCACGTTATGTCCTTTGTTGCTAACCCAGTTAATTTTTTTCGTTAAGTGGAGGGTAAAATTGTCTTTTTACTATTTTAGGGGCTGTTTATGTATTTAAGTTAAAGTTTTGTATTAAAATGAAATATATATGTGTTACATATATACCCCTCTCTCTACTCCATCTCTCCCTCTTTCATCTCTTCTCCTCTGCCTCCACCCGACACCACCACCATCAACGCCACTCTGCCTCCACCAGACACCACCACCATCAACGCCTATAAATAAAATCCCACTAACCAATCTGTCATCATCTTCGAGTACAAATATAAACACACACCACAAGAACACTTTACTGATTATAACTCAAGAGAGAGGGACTTAGAGAGAGAAAGGAGACCAAGAGAGGAGGAGGAGCCGGAGGGCTCCCACCACCACTGACGGTGGTCTTCCGGCGGCCAAACCACACCCCCACCTTCAACACTCCACCCGGTTCTTATTATAGAGAGAGAGAGAGAGAGAGATGTGTAGAGAGAGAGAACAGAGGAAGAGAGAGAGAGAGAGAGAGAGAGATAGAGGCGGCCGGAACAGAAAAAGGAAAGAAGATGACGACGACGGTGACCTGGATCTCAATCGGGTCAGATCTGGTCCTAAAGGACATGGGGGGGGGGGTAATCGGTGACATGCGACGGTGATGGTGATAGTGCTGAATTGGAGGTTCGGTGGTGGTCTGGACTGAGTTGCAGGTTTGATGGTGGTCGATGATGGTTGTGCAGGTCCGATGGTGGGAGGCCAGGGGTTCGGGTTAGGTACTCGGGTCAGGTTCAGAGGCGAGTCAAGGATAGGGTGGTTTGGGTTTTAGGTGGGTTACGTGGTGATGATCGGAAGTGGTGATGATGGAACCAGCCGGTAATCGTGGTAGCAGAGGCGGCACCGCCGCCGTGCACCACCACCCTTCTCCTTCTTTTCCCCTCCTTGGTTCCCTCCCTCTCTGATCTCCTCTGATCTCTCTCTCTCTCTCTCTCTCTCTCTCCCTCCCTCCCTCCCTCCGTCCCTCTCTCTCTATTGGCTCTTTCTACGGGTCTGTGTCTGTCTCTATCCCTCTTTACTTTTTAGAAACAGCAGATGCATATGGAGTTTATGTATTATGTGAGATAAGAGAGGGATTTTATAGAAAGGTAAGTGATGTGTGTTTGGGTGAGATGTTAAAAGGAATACAAGGAAGTGTGGGTAGGAAGCTGTGGTGGTGACGGTTGTAATTGTAGAGGGGGATATGTGTCCCTTTTAAAAGGGTAACATGTGTCCCCTCGATGGTGACTCAAAGTGGTGGTGGCGGTGGTGATGGTGGTGGTGAGGAAGGTTGATGGTGTTGACAGTGGAGTAAAGACAGAGGTAGATGGGGAGAGTTAGATGGTTTTCATTTTTAGTTTAAAACTTTAATTTACTTATATAAATAGTCCCTAGAAGCATAAAAAGACAGATTTACCCTTATAGCAGCGTTAAAATCTAACAGAGTTAGGGCTAAAGGACAAAACGTGCAAGGTTTTAATACATAAAGGACAAAACCAATCAATTTTAAAGTTAAAGGACATCCGTTGAAATTTGATATAAAGTTAAAGGACAAAACTTGTAATTCAGTCTAAAAAAAATTATTTTACACGATTTTAGTTATATGTAAAACCTACTTTGAATAGTTGTAAAACATAACTGGGTTTACCTTGTTTTGTACATGTTAATATCTTCAATATTATCATTAATAAATAACCGACTAACACGATCTCCAAAAAAATTAGAAATATAGGGTTTTCCTGCATAAAAACACTATTAAAATTAAAATTCAAAGTATCATGTAAAATAGTTATATAATTCAACTATATATATTTAATAAATGTAAATAACCATTATAAAATTTCAAGTGGCCAAAGTGCAAAATTATAATAATTTGCTTCTCATTTTGATGCATAGCAACATGTTTAGACATCTCGTTTGCATACGTATCCCACAAGGTTATATAAATGTTCAAACCCCCTTCAAAAACTAAAAATTATTTTAGTAGTACACTTCAATCTATTGTATTTATATTAATCATGTAAACAATAAATATAATAAAAAACAATTCATACTCGCTATCTTGCATTTCCATTGTCAACCTCTTTTTATCAGCAGTAACCTTTTTAGCTTTATCGTCATTGTTGAAGAACCTCACAATATGTCCGATAACATTTATATGGAAATATAAACAAACATTAATGTTAACGTTAATTATGAATAATATGTTTTTTGATATAAAAAAAGACCTAGCAAGGATACAGACCTATTGTCACATTTTCAGAAACCTCATTGTCTAGAAATCTTTTATAGGGGACAAAAGAGAACCCAAATGCTGGACCTTGAAAATCCACAGAATCGGTAACCTGAGTGTTCATATTCAAGCACAATTTGTTTGGGTTTGCTGCATACTTGTACTTAGATGAGTTCATGCCAATTCCTGGATTTCTTATAATAAGACAAGCATTTTCCAATAGAAACCTCTCAAATATGAAAAACAAATGCTTCAACACATTCTCCTGAATCTTGTCACCCTATAAATTATTAGTAAAGATGAGTAAAAAATTAATTGTATAATCTCCTAATATATATATAGGGTGGGGTTCTTGTACAAAGTGCATTTTTCATACAAAGTGTGAGAAGTCTATATAGGCATTGTGTTTTAAATTTTAGGCATGATGTCTTATGCTCCTTTGGCATAGTATTATATAAAAAAACACAAAAATTAACAATTTAAAACACTAATTAATGTATTCTCAACATGCAATCTAAAACACCCTATGAAGAAACTATGAAGAAAGTAATCAGTGTGTTTTAAATTTAATGTCTAGAATACATTTGATTGTGTTTTAAATTGTAACGTTTGGTGCTTTTCTATATAAATCAATGCAAAAGGAATAAAAAACATTATAGCCAAACTTTAAAACACAATGACTATATAGACTTCTCACACTTTGTACGAAAAATGTACTTTGTACAGGAACCTATACCTATACCTATACCTATATATATATAGGCTCCATACCAACGTAGAAGTAAAAGCCAAAAGCTTTAATACTCTATTTGACCAAAACATTTGAAATATAAATAAGTTTTACTTGCAACCCAAAGGATCTCATGTGGATTTAAGAATCTGCTGCTGCAATTAGAGGTTTCCCTTTGGCTTGGTTTCAACTTTGGCACCTAATAACCAGCAAATGCAAGCAATATAAACCAGTTATCAATGTAACCATAATAAGCATAGGAAATAAAAGTTGTTACCAGCTGGTGGATCCTCTTTTAGGGGTTTTGGGGGGAAAAAACCGACTTCAAATAAAGCACTTTCATTTCGAGGTACAGGTAGGTTATGGCGCCCAACCCATTTATCGACTTTACAAACTGCGCAACCTCCCTCAGGAACTAAAGCATACCTGTCTGAGATTCGGATTACGCTTAGGTTCAGGGATGGTAGATGTTACATTAAACAACCCATACACACCAACATGAAAAAATAAAAATAAAAAACCCGATTACAAGGACTATGATTGAAACATGACAAAAGGATCAAAACTGTTGAGATTACCATCAAATTATCATATGCATTAATTTAACTTGATAATCAACGCTGCTCCTTACCTCTTCATCCTAATATTTTTATTCTAATCTTGTATAATAACATAAGTAATATAACAATACAAACCCTGGATACTAATCATTGGTCATCAATTTAAGCAACTTAATGTTTTTAAAACTGCCTCTATTTAAAAACAAAACCTTAAAAATAAAAACAAACCAACCTTGAAGCAATTATCACCATCAAGATAAGCATCCTTCAAGGGCTTTTTTACCAGCAACAATGCGACAGCGTAAACAGTCATAATACCCATAAGACTTAAACCCACGAATCTGACCACGGGCCGAGAACCTGGACGCATCGAATCAGTCAATCAACCACTCTCACCGGCCAACAACTTCTCATGGTATGTATTGATGCCGTTTCCAAAAACGGTTACCATGCCTATATGTTTGTAACTTCGAACCTGTTTCATTTTAAGCAAAAAGTACATTAATGAATAATGGTAAACTATAAAAGATAAGTTATATCAACTCATTCACATGTTAATGGGTCGAGTTTGTCACCTCTAGTTCAAAGTGTAAAACAGGAAACTACTCCAAAACCTCTTGTGCAGAAAATTATATTTAATAATAAACCATAAAAGATAATTTAAATCAAAATTACATTAAATCAACTTATTCACAGGTTAATCGGTCGAGTTTGCAATATGAAATTGCAAAAGTGCCTTATAAACCACTCCAAAAACTGCTCCCCTATCTTGATGCTCGATCTACATTCACAAAATCTTTAGGGTCATAATCCCTGCAGTTATAAATTATGCTATACACATTTAAAAAAAATCAACCCTGAAACTTTGAATTCAAGATCTAACCTCCATCTACCCAGATTTAATGTAAAAGTTTAAAAAAGTAAATCAAATCTCACAACCAATAAAACTTCTCTATTTGTTTTGACTTTTGTTTTCATCATTATGTTTTGTGCATTAATGGTTGACTTGCTATCATTGGCTTCATCATTTAAGAGTTGACTTTTATTCATGAAGAGTTTATGTATGACAAGATTAATAATATTGTTTACAGGTTTGAATTGTGTAATACCAAATACTGCAATCAAGATACAAGAACACCTGCAAGGCTGCAAACTCTTTGTGAAAGTCTTGTGAGAAGAATAATATCCAAATGAGCAACCTAAAGATAGGAGTTGAGGTCCATAACACCCATGGACTAATGGCGAAAGACGGGTAAGGATCCGCTAGCCCGTTCGTCGAGCTTCAGTTCTATAGGCAAAATTTTAGAACCACTGTCAAAGAAAAGGATCTCAACACACATTGTAATGAGACTTTTTATTTCAATATTGATGACTCTAGTAACCTGTCTAACCTTACACTTGACGTGTATGTGTACAATAGAACCGAAGGCAACGACTCGAAGACGTTCATGGGTAAGGTTCATATCAATGGAACATCGTTTGTGGCTTATTCGGATGCTGTTGTTTTTCATTGCCCGTTAGAGAAACGAAACATTTTTTCGCAAGTGAAAGGCGAGTTGGTCTAACTTCTAACTACGATAGCAATTGTTTTTTTTAATACCATGCATATAACAAAACAAAAGACGTAAAGGTACCTCCGAAAAAAAAAAGCCTAAATCAACCAGTGCTTCAATTGAATGGGTAACTCGGCTGAATAACATTGACATAAACTCCAAAAGCAGCACGCCTACGTAAGTGCACAAAAGAAGTAAAGTGGGAATAACCCAAAAGCAACCTGGAACACAGCCCTTGGTGCATCGTCTCCTGCAAATCCAGCCTGTAATAACAAAGCATTTGGCGAGTTTAATATCCATTACAGTTATTATTATTTAGTTTATCATTTATATTTAAGTTTGTTTGTTACTCACTATTCTATATCTAGTTTGAATATTGGGATATTCATTGACATTTCATCTATCTATATAAAGATATCTGGCTTTCAGTTACTAAAATACACAAAACATATTCACCAATACAGTTTTTTAGTTATTCTGGATTCTTTTTTAACTTTTCAAGGTGTTTGAATTTGAAAGTAACATACCTTAACCATTCCGGTTCCATTATCGTAGATGAGTGGCTGAATATCTTCGCTTTCCGCCACCTTTGATTAAAAACTGTAACACAATTCACCACTTAGAATAGCCAAATATGAAACGTATATCAAATTCGATACAAAACGAACCATAAACAACAAACATGATCCACCAAACGCATAAACACACATATTCCGCTTTCAACACCTAAATTCAATACACTTACAGATTCTAAAAAATCTAACACAAATGAATGAATGATTACGATCCTAAGCACCACCTAACCATACCATATCATACTCGTAAGACTAATCAACACAATTGGGCGTGATCTAACTATGTTCACCATTTTTTTTAACCCCAACCCACCTCTTTCTTTTTTTAACCCCGTCCAATTGAAACCCACTTCAAGCAATCAAACCAAAAGCGTAACATCAATTAGCTCAGATTACACCACAATTACCCAAAAAAACAAACAACAATATAAAACACATAGGCTAAGGTTGTTTACCTTGGATTCCGAAGAACAACCGTAACCCAATAGTGTAGACTGGTAGGTAAGCAAACAGAATACCGAAAACCGGAAGCGGGTCATCCATAGGCATAGAAGGGTTGTACACCCAAAAACCAAGCTTGCAGAACTTGTACTAACAGCTATAGAGCAAGTACTCTTACATAGAACATGAAGCAAGAGAGAGGAAGAGGGGGGAGGCTGAGAAGGAAGCAAGAGAGAGTGGTGGTTGTAAACAAAACATTACCTGGTGGAACAATGAATCAGCAAACACAAAACGTGGTCACGCTAGTAAGACAACACGTGTAAACCACATTGGATTTTTTTTTTTTAAAAAAAACGATTTATTAACAATAGATAACAAAAACGCTAATGAGAGAGATCGAACCGGCACCAGAAGATAGACAAAACACCACCCAACCAACTGCACCATGGAATCTTTTGTAAAAATACCAAACGCTTTAATATATATAAGCTTTTTAAAACTAAGGATTTACTATTCATGAGCACTAACAAATTAACATATAGGATAATGATTATATAAGATTAAATCTGATTGATATACTTGTAATAATGTTAAGAATAAAAAAAAAAAAGTGAAAATAATAATAGGAATCAACATTAGAACAGTAGAATCGATGATTCCCTTAAATCGGTTGTGGAGAATCAAAAAATTATGCAAAATGAAGCAGGAGGATAAAAAGCTTTGTTAGGAAGAAATTGAAAGTTATGTTTTGGAGAATGAAAAGAAAAAAGAAAACGATTTATATACTTAAATTTCAAAGCTCCATTTTTCAGTTGGATACAATGAGGACACTATCTAAGGTCTTCATTTGACCCGAGTCTATTCTTTTATTATATAGATAGATAGATAATAAAAAGAATCGGTGAGATAAAAGAAGTGGAAAAGAAAAATCCTTTTGTCTCACAAGTTCTACGATATTTATAGTTTTGAATAGAACGATTCCCTAATATATACATATTAAGGAATGGTTCTATTCAAAACTACAAATATCGTAGAGCTTTCTAATTTAAAAACTATAGATATATTGGGAACATTAGTCTCCCATGCTTACTTGAGCTCGCAAAATGATATTTGAGCTCGGCTCGGGCTCGTTTAGCGCTTATGAAACAATCTTATTTTTAGGCTCAAACTCGTTTAAGCTTAGCTCAATTCAAGCTTTTAAAAAAACTGATATTGAGTAAATCATGAGCGGCTTGGTTCGTTTACACCCATGATAATATACTTGGAGATCAACATGTTTTTTCATGCAAATTTCAATGTTTTTGGTACAAATTAGATGTAATGTATATTTGACACATGTTAACATAACTATATATTAGTCATAAATCCAAACCGTAAGTGTATGTGTAGTGGAGCGTTTTGTAGGGCGTTTTGGGCCCCCATAGCGCCCGACACACCGCCTCCGCCGACGCTATGGGGGCGCTATAGCCGGAGGAATGGAGGATTCAAGATTTTGACGAGCGTTTTGGCTGACAAAAGGGTTGTTGTTGTTGTTGTTGTTGTTGTTGTTGTTGTTGTTGTTGTTGTTGTTGTTGTTGTTGTTGTTGTTGTTGTTGTTGTTGTTGTTGTTGTTGTTGTTGTTGTTGTTGTTGTTGTTGTTGTTGTTGTTGTTGTTGTTGTTGTTGTTGTTGTTGTTGTTGTTGTTGTTGTTGTTGTTGTTGTTGTTGTTGTTGTTGTTGTTGTTGTTGTTGTTGTTGTTGTTGTTGTTGTTGTTGTTGTTGTTGTTGTTGTTGTTGTTGTTGTTGTTGTTGTTGTTGTTGTTGTTGTTGTTGTTGTTGTTGTTGTTGTTGTTGTTGTTGTTGTTGTTGTTGTTGTTGTTGTTGTTGTTGTTGTTGTTGTTGTTGTTGTTGTTGTTGTTGTTGTTGTTGTTGTTGTTGTTGTTGTTGTTGTTGTTGTTGTTGTTGTTGTTGTTGTTGTTGTTGTTGTTGTTGTTGTTGTTGTTGTTGTTGTTGTTGTTGTTGTTGTTGTTGTTGTTGTTGTTGTTGTTGTTGTTGTTGTTGTTGCTGCTGCTGTTATGAAGAAGAAGAAGAATGGTGATCTTTAATGGTGGGTTGTAGAGAGGAAGAAGATAAGTAGGGAAGGAGGAACAATGGTGGTCTTCAATTCATATTATAACTTTTAATTGTGAACAAATTCATCTGCAAGTTTAGATAGAGAAACAGAGGGATTTATCTGAAAAAAAAAAAAGAAGTTTTATGCTATTGCTTGGCTACCCACCCAACTCTTTGTTTATCACACACAGTATGCTTTTTTTATATATAAAAATTTTGTTAATATTTTTTTTTTCAGAAGATTAATGAAAGGTTTTTTGGGCTCTCGAGAAAAATTTTGTTAAAAAAATTGTGAACAAATTACATATTGGGTTTTAATAATAATAATAATAATAATAATAATAATAATAATAATAATAATAATAATAATGAGTAAAGATCCGGTACAAATAACTTTTTTGGTAAGAACTGTGAGAATCAAAGGAGGGCATTTTTTTTTTATTTTTTTTTTCAAAATTTTTTTTTTCCCATATTGTTAAACATGTATTATAGTATTGAAAACTAAAAAAAAAATAAAAATAAAAAATTTGGTGTAGAGTAATTACGTGTAGAGTAATTACATAATTACTCTAGTGTAAACTAATGTATTTACCTTAATGACGTAATTACACTAAAAAAAATTTAATTTTTTTTTTTTGTATTATTCATCTAGAAAGAATGTTTAAGCACATGGGAAAAAAAATTCTAAAAAAAAAATAATTTTTTTTACCCCCTTTGATTCTCACAGTTCTTACAAAAAAACTATATGTATTTGATCTTTACTCTAATAATAATAATAATAATAATAATAATAATAATAATAATAATAATAAGTAATGATTACCCAATCAATTATAAAGTCACATGAAGCCCCTTCCCACTACACCTTTTTTTTTTCCATAAAGCCTCATGCAGCCCCCCACTACACATGCTTTAAGATTATTTAGCAACAGATATATCAATGCTAGAAGACAAAGGGGGTATGGTCTGATATAGGGTCTAGTCGCCCAATAAATAAGTCTTCTTAGAACATCCACAATAAGGTTCCCTAAAAACCTGTCCAATCAGCTGCCACATCAGAAAAACACTCATTCTTCAAAAACACTAAGGGGCCGTTTGGAAACTTCTGAATGGGTAAGTGCTGACCTAGTAAGAGGTCTGAATGGTTAAGAGCTTCTGTATGATTAAGTGCTGAACCAGTAAGTGATGTTTGGTTAAACCTCTGAATAAAATCTTTATATCTTTTTTATCAATAATAATAATAATAATAATAATAATACTGATATGTCCACACACACTCACCACACAAAGCACACACAACTATCTATTCTCTCCCGATCTCCTGTTTCCTTTTCTTAAACACACACACACTTTATATATTCTATACAACACCCACATACAGACTTATAGAGAGAGAAACCAAAGAAAAAGGGAGATGATCAAAGAGAGAGAAGGCGGAGTAGGGAGGAGCACGGCGGCGCCACCATCTCCGGTGTTAGCAACGGTCAGAATCTTCACCATCTCCGATCGGAGTCTTCACCGTCCCGGTGTTCGAGCCGTTTTCGTTTTTGCAAATGCGATGCTCAGTCTCTCGTCTCTGATTCAGTCAGACTTTGTTTAGGATCTGACTGATTAAGAGCCTTGGTCAGATGCAAAGCTCGTTCAGATGTACCCAGCCAAACACCACCTGGTCTGACTGAGTCAGACATGTTTGCCGGTCAGAATCATTCAGACCCAACCAAACAGGGCCTAAAACTTACCCAATAAGAAAACCTAAAAACATTGCCACATCATCACCACCTTTTACATTTATTTTCAATTACTTATCTTATAATAATATCCCAACCCCACCACCCGGATCCACTTCTTGGGTTTTTAGAGGTTTTTTGTGAAGAACCTCCACCAAAAACCCCCCTAAAAACCAACCCCAAAATATCCACCACCAAAAACCTCCCCTAAAAACCTCTATTGAGATGCTCTTATTGTTCTTTATTTTGATTTTGACTTCAAATAAACCCATGTCTTCCTTTTATCATATAATGATAAATTGATAACAAATCCAAGTTGGATTATCTTAACCAAACCAAATTGATTTACACCAGGGTGTTTATAATTCGATTAATCTGTTCAATCGGTTGAATATGAGTAGTTAAATGGAATCGATAGCAAGGTGTAAGTGGTCGATATGGGTTATATTTAATCTCACAATTATACATAAAGATCACATGGTGTTATGTGATTAAGACCACAAGGGCGTTATGTGATCGGGTGGTAATTGAAGGGGAAAGGTTGTTCTCTGATGATCACAAGGGCGTTTTGTGATCAAACCCACAAAGGTCTTATGTGGCTATTTGAGTTAAAACGACTTTAAGTCAAAATGGGTGGTTTGATATTGCATGTGGTTCAGGGTAACCCGGAACATAATTATCTTATTTTTATGTGTTTTTTATTATTAATTTTTGTGCTAAATAATTATAATAGACAAAGTATATATTATTAAATAAAAATGATTTAATGGGTTGTGTGCATTAAAAAATAGGATGAGATCACCCATGCTAGGATCCCACAAATGACTCTTAGCGAATTGGTTGAGGTAAGGTAGGAGGTTTTTTCTTTTGTGGGTTTCTGTCTAGGGTGTCTAGTTCAATTTTTCTAGTGGGGGCGGGTGACTTATCCTAAAGTGTTATAGTTTATGTGAAGAAACATGTTGCGTATGATTCGAATTCAGGGCTAGGGGTTGTGTAACCAAAGGGTTTACCAGTTTATCCACGTCTTAAAAAAATGCCAGGATTGCTAGGTACATTCAAAGCACCCACATATAAAAAAAAAAAAAAAAAACAAAACCTTTGCACAAGAATCATTTAAAACAGTTAAGATGTAATAATCATTTATCAAGTTTTTTATTCTGTTCCAATATTATCGTTCATTGACTTGACAAAGTCAAACTGAAAGGAAAAAAATAAGTTTTAAAAATATCAAGGGTAGGATTTCATTTTTTAAAGGGGTATTGAATTTTAATAATCAAAAGTTTGGGTCATTGGCCGATAATAATTCGAATTTTAACGTTGGCTCAGGATAATCCCAAGTGGACATGTGGGTGTAAAAAATGAACCGTTAACTCTGAACTAACTGAGTTAGTGAAAGCTGACGTGCCTGTTGATGTGACATGCTAACGTGGACCAAATGCTGAAATGACAACTGAGGTGTCATGATGACTTGAAAAATAATTTTTTTTAAACATCTTCATTAACAACATCTTCATCTTCATCTACTATCAACCCTCCATCATAATCATCTCTAACCAAATTCACTATATAATCCATCTTCATCTATATCATCTTCATCTATAATCTCAACTACCAATTAACAAACCCTAACAAAGAATCCCCACACCTTTGTAAACAACCCACAACCTCCTTTCTGCTACAAAGTTTGGATCTGAGATTATTGTCTGTGGCTTCTAGAAGTTCACTGTAAAGGATCTGAGAAGCCTCTTACAACTCTAGCAAAACAATAGAGTATGTGTGTTCTCAAACTCATTATTTCACATCCATCGATCTAGTTATCTTGAGAATATTCATCTTGACAAGAAATTATCTACATAATAAAATATGTATTACAAGCACTAAGAGTTGTAGCTCAGTTGGTAGAGCACCTCGTTTACACGCGCGCTGATGTTTTTCAGGGCAGTGCATCATGCAATTAAAAAAAATGATCTTATTGAGAAATTGATGTCTTACTCCATAACTTTGAGGGAAGAAGAGAACAATAGCCTGACAAGGGTTCGGTCCGATTTAGGTGCCCAGTTACACTTCCTTTTTTTGTTTATCAGTTTCGGGAATATCCCCATTTATAGGTCCGAGATCTACATCTATGAATTTTTAGAATCGCTTTCTTCTAGAGCGATCATCTAAAACGCAAGTCGTTTTGAATTGAATATTTTCAAACAAAAAGCTGACATAGGTGTGGTATGTAGGAGTAGCATAGGAAATGGGGATTGCAGCCGGAGCTCCGCCGTGTTCCTCCCTGCTCTAGCCGGCTTCTCTCTCTCTCCCTCCCCCTCCCCTCCCCCCCCCCCCCTCTCTCTCTCCCCCCCTCTCTCTCTCTGTGTGTTTTTATTAAAGAAAATGAGACAAGGGTGATAAGGCGCTATCACTGACGTTGATTCAATAAAAAAAGAAATTTCCAAGTCATCATGACATCTCAGTTGCCACGTCAGCATCTGGTCCACGTCAGCATATCATATCAACATCCACGTCAGCTTTCATTAAACCAGTTAGTTCAGAGTTAACAGAGGTTCATTTTTGACACCCATATGTTCAGTTGGGATTATCATGGGCCAACGTTAAAGTTCGGATTATTATCGGCCAATGACCCAAACTTTGGATTATTTAAATCCAATACCCCTTTTTTAAATGATTTTTAATAGAATAAATGAAAATAAATAAATTTGAAATTTTATTTATTATATAAGGGTGTGTGTGTGTGTATGTATATATATATATATATATATATATGGTATGGATCCTAAGAGAACCAACCCCAATTTGAGAACTAAGAGAATCATTCTGGACCACACATTTCATATAAAGGAAAAAAAAAATTTGCTTTAATCGCACATTTTTATCCAAGATTTTTTTTTTCATTTATACATATGTGTATATAGCAATTATACATATGTGTATATTGCATTATACATTTGTGTATAATGCAATTATACACATGTGTATATTGAAAAAAATACAAAAAAATAAATAAATAATTCTTGCATATAAAGCAGCGATTAAAGCGAAAAAAATTGCCTTAGAGAAATTTGTGGTCCAGAATGGCTCTCACAGTTCTCAATTTGGGAAAAGGTTCTCATTTGAACCAAATCCTATATATATAATAATAAGAAATAGGGATGAGAGTCATGACACTTGGTTATAAAGGAATAAGGGTGTGTGTATGATTTCTCATGTGCAAGGTACGTGGATTTAAGCCCACGATTTTTAAACATTAATAGTTTTTATATGATATTTTTTTTGAAAAAAAATTATATTAAATTAACGAACATTTTATTATCTTTACAATGAGTACCATAGTACTATACAACAAAAACAAAATTAGTGGGTTTTTGTTTATGTAGGAAAAAAAAACACAATGCATAATACAGTAAAAAAACATAAATCTGTAGCAGAAGAAAACACAATATGTTATTTCATGTGTTCATTGTGTTATTTTTGTCTGTCCATTGTGTTATTTTCGTCTGTTCATTGTGTTTTTCAGTTCTGATTATTGTGTTTTTGTTGCAGATTGTGTTTTTTCTCTGAATATGGTGTTTTTTCGTACTGTGAATTGTTTTCTTCTGCCCACTGTATTTTACTAAGCTATCATTTGTGTGTTTTTATGTTAAAGTCATATTTTGGACTCAATAATCAATTTAGTTTCGGTTACCCATATATTTTACCCAAGGTGATCGATTGTATATCCGTAATAAAGATTGAACAGGTATGTCATTTTTTCATATATGCTCATTTTATACATCAGAATCGCACATCATCATCATCATCATGATGACATATCATTTGATACCAATTTGATTATTTTTTTCCAGGTTCACGACGCAGCTTTATAGTGTTTTGAGGAAGTGACAAAGTTGTACGGACACCTCACTCGAGCAAGAGGTGCACACGTAGAATTAGAAGAAGGTTTT